>JAVTVY010050334.1:0-22916 GCA_036873755.1 Hanleya hanleyi
AAGGTCAATTAACAGTGGGTTATGGTAAATAATACCGTAACAATCCCACTAATATCATGACCCACTCATGGAACCAAGGTGAGTCAGGTAGGTACAGGTAACAATACATCATATACATTTAACAATTCAAAAATCCCAACTTTTAAACTAATCTTTCTCTTTATGATCTTTTTTGTGATCTTTATCGTGTTTATCATGTTTATCGTGTTTTTTATCATGATCTTTATCCTTAGTTTTCTCTGTTTTCTCCTCCTTAGGGTCAGGCAGCTGCGTCAATAACTCCACTACACAGTCTGTGCCTGGGTATGGCGGCAGTTTGAGCTCGTACTTCTGCTCCAGCGTCCGTGGTACGAATCGTCCACCCAGGAAGTGGTAGCGCCCCTTGAAGTCTTTGGCACAACGTTTGGGTGCCGTCAGAGAGATCAGGAACTCTGGCTGGATCCCCTCGGGATCCCCTTCCTCTATCTCCCAGCCTAGGAATCAAATAGAACCTTGAAATAATTACTGGGAATTAATTACAATATAACTGTACTGGAAATAAAGGTTAGTATATAAATACATGAATAAGGTCTCCGAAAATTCCATCACTTTTATATAGATACATATAAAAAACTTAGAATGAAGCTCACTCTTCTGTCAACATCTTAAAAATAGCAACAAAATTGTGAACAGTTTTGAACAATCAAAGCTGAATACACATTTTAAGCAGAAAACTTTTTGGAATGAAGTTTTTTTTGATTGGTCAATCCAACTGGAAATCCAGCATATTCATTGGCTACGCTGATAAACAGCTTGTATCACCGACGCCCCTACTCTCCTTGTTCCCCCGCTGATTCACATCGCCAAGTTTGTGCCTCTTGGCCATAAGGGGGCGCTTTATCTGGTTACCCAATCGCCGTGCCGTAATAGCTCGGAGATAACCAGATTCCTCATACTAACCACGATTGGCTAACTACCTCACGTGATCGAAATTACGCCATGCCTTCATGATAGTGAGATCACTACTCTCACGTAATGTGGAAGCCATGCCAATATATTGACAGCGACACGCCCTCTAACCGCATCTCCCAAAGAAACTTTTTCCTGTCTTTATTAACAGTCAACATTCAATTCAAAATCTGAAACAACTGAACGGTGTGTTTACGTTACCATTCTAGGCAGCTTGATCTTCTTATATACTCATGATGATAAAGCGTGGTCTTATCAGTGGGATATTAACAACATGTACAGGGATTTATTTGTTAATTATTTGAAGGTATCAGTGAACAAATGTTTGCAATCAGTTGATGAACCTTACTAAACAATGGAGGAAGTAATCCAAAAATCTGTTCACTCTGAACTCAGAAATTAACGAAATTAGAGCTGTTTTGCCGTCCGTTTATTGTTAGTTTTGCCGTTAACGACATATGAACGTTTGCAAAGGGAGACAACTCATATTGCCAAGACTCTTCCGTAAGAGTGATTTTCATTGGTCACTGGTGGTTGGCCTGTGCAGAGCGCCCCCTTACGGCCAAGAGGCGCGAACTCGGAGATGTGAATCAGCGGGGGGAACAAGGAGAGACGGGACGTCGGTGATACAAGCGGAATAGTATGAGCGTAATTCATTGGCTTGTTAAGAAAATTGGAAGGGAATCCAGCCAATCACGGAGTTTGTGTAAAGTGTGTTATTAAGTGATCAAATTGTTACAGACATTATTGTAATATTGTTTTCAATTGGCCAGAATTATGAAAAATAAATTATTAAAAAGACAGGAACAGGAAGGTAAAGAAATGATACAATAACAGACATTTTTGGAATAACAGCAGGACTAATGTGACTGAAAGTTATCATGGTGATTGTAATCAGGATGATTGAATAGTTGGGTGACACTAATAATCATCAATGAGATCTGATAATATTCGTGTGATTGCAGTCCACTCAATTTAATAGCCACATCAATCATATTTGTGTGATTGCAGTCCCCTCAATTAGCCACATCAATCATATTTGTGTGATTGCAGTCCCCTCAATTAGCCATGTGCAGCAATCAAATTTGTGTGACTGCAGTCCCCTCAATTAGCCAGAGCAATGATATTTGTGTGATTGCAGTCCCCTCAATTAGCCACAACAATCATATTTATGTGATTGCAGTCCCCTCAATTAGCCACAGCAATCATATTTGTGTGATTGCAGTCCCCTCAATTAGCCACAACAACCATATTTGTGTGATTGCAGTCCCTTCAATTAGCCACAGCAATCATATTTGTGTGATTGCAGTCCCCTCAATTAGCCACAGCAATCATATTTGTGTGATTGCAGTCCCCTGAATTAGCCACAGCAATCATATTTGTGTGATTGCAGTCCCCTCAATTAGCCACAGCAATCATATTTGTGTGATTGCAGTCCCTTCAATTAGCCACAGCAATCATATTTGTGTGATTGCAGTCCCCTCAATTAGCCACAGCAATCATATTTGTGTGATTGCAGTCCCCTCAATTAGCCACAGCAATCATATTTGTGTGATTGCAGTCCCCTCAATTAGCCACAGCAATCATATTTGTGTGATTGCAGTCCCCTCAATTAGCCACAACAATGTGTGATTGCAGTCACCTCAATTACCCACAACAATCATATTTGTGTGATTGTAGTCCCCTCAATTATCCACAGCAATCATATTTGTGTGATTGCAGTCCCCTGAATTAGCCACAGCAATCATATTTGTGTGATTGCAGTCCCCTCAATTAGCCACAGCAATCATATTTGTGTGATTGCAGTCCCCTCAATTAGCCACAGCAATCATATTTGTGTGATTGCAGTCCCCTCAATTAGCCACAGCAATCATATTTGTGTGATTGCAGTCCCCTCAATTAGCCACAGCAATCATATTTGTGTGATTGCAGTCCCCTCAATTAGCCACAGCAATCATATTTGTGTGATTGCAGTCCCCTCAATTAGCCACAGCAATCATATTTGTGTGATTGCAGTCCCCTCAATTAGCCACAACAATCTGTAATGCTGAGGCTCATGCCATTGAAAAACTAATTTTGCTTCAGCAGTTTTTAACATTATGTTAAACAGGGAAAATTTCAAAACCACAACAATTTTTGCTGCAGCAGAAAATTTCTAATTGTGGAGAGTGGATTGAAAGATATTAACATTAGTGAACTGAATTATTATAGTAATGAATCGATGTTAGCAACTCCATTGCATCATGGGTATGTTGGTATTAAGGACACTAATTGATTGGTTCATTCAAATATTTGAAAACATATTTGGGTATTTGGATTCCGAAGAGGTTAATGAAATTAGGAATGTTTCAGTTTGACGGGTTAATCCTGTACATGCTGATGGCCAGGTCTACAGGATGGATCCAGTATTTCAAGTTTATTGTCTGACAAGGATATTATCAGGTTAGGGAGATCCCGCTCTCTAAAATGGAGGTAAAGAAGGTCGTTTTTCTTTAATAACTTTATTCCTCCGTAGCCAATGCTCCAAAGCTTCAGGCTCATCAATCTATCTATTGTTACATGTCCTTAAATTAATTTGCCATTTGAAGAACCAGTCAATGTATTACTATTAGTGTGACAAATAGTTGGTCTGTCTACCATTTCATGGGGATATATATGTATGTGTAAACCACAAGATGATTTTGCTCAATTCTTTATGTAAACTGATTTGAACATATGAGCTGATTTGAGCAAAAAACAACCTTTCTTACCTCCATTTTAGAGAGTGCGATCTCCCTAACCGGATTAATGTTGACCTTTAGGACAGGTTATTAATACGGTCCTATGAGGGATTAATATCCGGACAGGATAAACACCGTCACAGGAAATTGAAACTTTCTGTCTGAAACTAACTCTCTCAGGACTGGACAAAAATAGAAAAAAAAAGTTCTCTGGAGACAGGACAAGCTCATCCGGATCTTGGAACATAATGGATAGCGCCGTTAGCTGAACATTTATCAATGTGGTGGATGATCCGAGACAGAGCAACAGGCAGATATCCGACACAAACTCTAAGC
Organism: Hanleya hanleyi; assembly: GCA_036873755.1. NCBI lineage: Eukaryota > Metazoa > Mollusca > Polyplacophora > Lepidopleurida > Hanleyidae > Hanleya > Hanleya hanleyi. Next base: position 4,005 of record JAVTVY010050334.1, read on the forward strand.
CTATCTCCATTCTAAAGGTGATGACGCAGGTCCTGATGCTTTATCTGACAAAATATCACCATGTCAACTCTTCATGTACATGTAACAGGCAGATAAAGGAGAACAATAGACTATCTGAGTACAACACAGAGTATGGATGGCAGCCTTTTCCATAATGTACAGGCCTGAACAATAAAACTTACATGAAAGCTCAACCAAGCCATACAAGGTGTTTCCATGAGAATATCACAGATAAACACCACTTAAAGCGAATCATAGAGTTCCTGCAATAGTTCATGGATGGTTTGTACACATCTGGCCAACTATTCATAATACAGGACTTGATCCAGACTGGATAAACCTCCAGCTGTCACTCTCAAACACACACCCTGCTTCCTTCATCTATCGGTATGTAACCCAACCCAATTCTGGCTTTTGGATTTCAAAACCCAAATTCCAGGATTTTCCAAGTTATCCGGGTTACCTATTGGAACCCAGAAGACAATCACTTGTTTGTCCATAATTAACCTTCATGAGTTATGGCCCTTGAATTCATTGCATTCCTCCATTGCTTCAGTACCTTTAACCTTTTCTACAGTAGTTTCCTTCACTTTTGGCCCATCAGGCCACCCAATCAAAATTGAAAACATCTTAAAGCATGGCCAAGCATGCGCAACTAGCATTTCATGACCTAAAATGTATGACGTTCGCATCACATGAAGACGCTATCCTCGAGAACAAGCACCATACCCGACGACAGTCGATAATCATGACAAGAAAGGAACAAGCTCCCAACAACCTACAAACTTCCGGACGAAGATATTATGATTGACAGTGATTTACCCCCTACCGGGAAACTCGACGAGACACATGGGTGTGGACTCCTCATGTCAGTTTATAATGGGTCCAATTTTATTTCTTTCTTATTTCTGAACTAATTTTTCTCAGTGTCACATGTAGCCTAGAGGGTTAAGACAGGAACTGAATTATATCTGCCGAATGCCAAAATTTTTGCCAAAGGTTAGCGATATTATTTAATCAAGTTCAGGATGTCTTTGCATCAATCCTCCGGCAAAACACACTGAATTTGGAGGTATCACTAAAGAGCAAACTAATCTTGTATAATGACAAATACCAATACGTCTGAACAGAGAAGACAGAATTAGCAACCAAATTTAGAAATGAGAGAGAGAGAGAGAATTAAGGTTTAGAAATTGAATGTTATTTGAGCAGATGATGAGTCTTCCACACAGCCAGGGAATGAAATGACAGTAGCTTGGGGACATGAGAGATGACATTTGATGATGATATAGTAATAGCCATTAGTTATAACTATTCAGTTCTATCCATAACAAAAATATATGGCTATCACACATCCCTCCTGCACGGTACTTTAAGGGTACGTATCCCCCTCAGAGGCAGTTTTGTACACCCCTTGATAATTTGTCTTCTGTAGTAATAAATATTTAACATAACAATAATAAGGTATATATTTTATGAAAGCGTACATGTACATGTATGTCCTGTCGAATTCACTGATGTAATTCACATAACTGTTCCTCATACCTTGAAGAAAATATTCAAAATTAAAAAAAAAGGAAATGAAAAAAAAGCCTCCATTTTTCAATTGAAATTTCGTGAAAACTGTTTAACATATTTCAGATTTGATGCCTTCATGACAAAGACAACTGGAATATCATCAATTCTGCAGATATAACAGCTCCATTCAAGAATATATCACAAAATCATATCTAGATTAATACAAAAAATTGTCATAACTCAGGGGTTATTTTAGACACTTTTCCTTTATATAACTGAATTTCAAAAAGATGAAAAACTCAATTTTTCATCTTTACTCTGTACTCTGCAAAATAAACAACAAAACTCAATTTTTTCGGGTTTTTCATCGCCTGCAGTCTGGAAACTCAATTTTTTTATCTTTTTAGTAGGACACTTACAATAAATAAATTCGCGACAATTTTTCATCGTGAATGAACATGTCAGTAATGTTATGAAGCTCATCAAGCATCAAGTTGCGTGTCATACATAGCTGCATACAAGTTTGTTTGCTATCCAACTGTGATTGGCCGATTATATTTTTATTGGCCGATAAATCCAATGCTGCTTGGTAAACGCAGATAAATGGCCAAAAATTGCAAATTAAACTCAATATGCACCCTATTTTGTAGTATGTGGTGTGGGACTTGTTTACAAAACATACTGGGGTTTCAGAAATTTCCATCGGGCAGAAAAAAAATTATTCATAAAAACGTATATTTTGTATGTTATAGCATATGCCCCCGCATGTAGATCCTCAGTTGCGCAGGAGAGAGTGTGGATCTTTTGTTTTTACACCAATCTGCATTGCTCACTTTGTGTATTTATTCCCAAATGGTACATCAGCTGTATTTTGGGGAATGTCTGTTTTGTTCGTTTCTTGTTTCTGGGGAAACGTCTTTCAACGTCACACGCATCCAAGTGAAATGTTGACTGAGAGAGAAAATGCTTGCCCGTTGTCTTGGTTCCGAACTTAACCGAAAAACACGGAGATTGACGGACAGCGTGTCTCGGAGACCAGACTCATAAGCCACAGCAGTATGACAGCAGTGGTTCCCGAGTGGACTAAAAAGAGGGGACGTAACTTTGAAATATCAAAATGGCGGACTAGTTCGATCGTCGAAAACGTCGCCTACAATTTGCTTTGAAATGAGAAACGTTCAGGACAATGTCTTTATCGGACTTATACGACTGAAATGAGAACAGTTCAAGACCAGACGTCCTTATCGGAGCTATAGATTGAATAATAAAGGTACACAAGTTATCTGTCTGCACATCAGTTACAAATCCTGTGTGCTTATCTCGACTCGAGTGGCGTAGCTGGTCACACGTTTTTCTTTTCTTTCTCGCGGGGGTTTTGGGGGAGGGGGACGGGATAACAGACGACGAAACTCAGTTTAGATTTCTCAGAAACTCAATTTATTTCGTAGAAACTCAATTTTTCGCGCGCCTTCGGCGCGTAAATTCTCAAAATTTTAGAAAACTCAATTTTCGGCAATAAAACTCAATTTACCAAATTTTGCAAAAACTCAATTTGTAATTGTTTTTCATCGTGGTTACCACGATGAAAAAAGTGTCTAGAAAAACCCCTGTACTCTGTGAAATTAGGGTCGAGACGAATGATTTTTTTAGGGTTGTAGAATAGAAGTAGATGAATGAGTTTCCAAAATTTGGTAGCTGTATTGAGCACAATTCCTCAGATATAACTGGTTACATTCAAGCATATCCAAGATTATTACACCCGAAAAGGGGCATAACTCCATAAAATAAGGGTCGAGACCATGATTTTTGTTGTACGCTTCTAGAATACATGTACAACTAGATAAATAGGTTTCCAAAATTTAGCAGCTGTACCGAACACGGATCTGCAGATATAACTTGTACATTACAGATCACAAAATAAGAGATTACTACATCCGAAAGGGGCATAACTCCATATAATATGGGCCGAGATAACTACATTTTTTTGTAGGCATCTAGACTACAATTGGATAAAAAAGTTTCCTCATAATCTGGTAGCTGTACCAAACACAGTTAATTATATATAACTGATTACATTCAAGCATATATATCACAAAATCAGAGATACATGTAACTGCACCCGAAAAGAGTCGAGGCGAGTACTTTTTTGTTGGCTTCTAGAATAAAACAATATAAATAAGTTTTCAAAATATAGTAGCTATATCAAACACAGTTCTGCAGATATAGTTGGTTACATTCAAGCATATAGGACAGAAATGGAAATTAATATATTTGTAAAGGGGCAAAATCTGTAAAATATGGGCCGAGGGGAGCCAATTCCGATAGGCGTCTGATTTAGCACTAGATAAATAAGTGTTCAAAATTTGGTGTTGTGTCTCTAGCAGTTTTGCCTAAAATGCGGTAATGTACGGACGTACATGTACATGGTGATGACAATACCCCAAGGTCAAAATGGCCGAGGGGTAATGAAGTGTTCAAAATTTGGTGGTTGTGTCCTCAAGCGGTTTTGCCTAGAAAGCGATAATGGACGGACAGATGTACAGGGCAAGGACAATACCCCGAGACCAAAATGGTCGAAGGGTAAAAACTGAGATGCTGTTTACTAGTTGTCTTTGATCAAGGTATACCATCAAATTTGAAATATGTTCAACAGTTTTCACAAAATTTAAATTGAAAAATCGACAATAGAGGTCCATGTCCACCGATTGCATCCACCATAACTGGTGCTGCTGCTGCAGGGGACATGGTCCTCTATGGTCGATTTTTTTTTGGACGATGCTATCTCGTATCATTGATAAAGAGTATGATTTTGAAAATGGAGATCTGTCTGATGAGCCAAACATCCCACATGTCGATCAGTTCGATAGTTCTTGAGTTTTTGTCTGAACAGGATCCAACTACTGAAAATCCAAGACAGCTGGCAGTTATCTTGTATTACACAGGTAACTGAAAAGCAATCCCAACTATCCTCCCACCGATGTCAAGACACTCTCCAAGTTTGAAGTCGATCAGTCGACTCATTCTCGAGTTATCAGTCAGAGAGGAAATGTGTAAAGAACCAACCGCTGACAATGCGAGATAGCTGACGGTGGCCATCTTGGATTAAACAGGTAACTGAATTTAAGATGGCTGACAGCCCATCTTGGATTATGCAGGTAACTGGAAAGCAATCCTCTCACTGATGTCAAAACACTCTCCAAGTTTGAGGACGATCGGTTCAATCATTCTTGAGTTAAGGTCTGGACAAGATCAACCTGCTGAAATCCAAGATGGCCACCGAGTACACAGGTAACTGAAAAGCATGCCAACCGTCCTCTCACAGAAGTCAAGAAGCTCTCCAAATTTGATATCGACAAGGAATGTGTAAAGATCTGATAGCGCAAGATGGCTGATGGTGGCCAGCTTGGATTATACAGGAATGTGAAAAGCAATTCCAAATGTTCTCTCACTGATGTCAAGGCATTCTTCAAGTTTGAACTCGATCAGTTCAAAAGTTACCGAGTTACTGGTCGGACAAGAAAAGAGTAAAAATCCACCTGCTGAAATCGAAGATGGCTGATGGTGGCCATCTTGGATTACACAGGTAACTGAAAAGCAATCTCATCCGTCCTCTCACCTATGTCAAGACACTCCCTAAGTTTGATGAAGTCAATCGGTTCAATAGTTCTCGAGTTATTGGTCGGACAAGAACATGTCAAGATCCACCAGCTGACAATCCAAGATGGTTGATGACGGCCATCAGTTCAGTTCAGTTGAGTTCAGGGGAGGGAGGGAATTTGGCTTAATGTCACACTCAAGTTTGTTTCACTCATATGGTGACAGTCAGTTTGGTTGGTGGAGGATTGATTGATTGATTGATTGATTGTTTATTCACCATTTCAATAATGTATATACAAACATAATATCGAGTACGGCTGTATAAATGGCGGGAATAAAACCCCAGGGGGCTTGTTCTATCCCGAGCTGATAATAGTTTAAGTAAGTAAACGACTGGCTACAGCAGGGTATGAAAAGATACAAGCATGAATATAGTTTCTGCTGTAATTACTTACGATATGTATATATATATATATAAAGGCAGTTTTTACTGTGATCATTTAATCTATATATATATGGTGAACAGATGATCGAGCTCTCGGTACTGCACTTAAGTTCTGCCACATTGGCAACTCTGGGAGCTCGATGGAGCAGATGATTAACAATACAGTTATGTACAAAAAAGGTTTGTTTCTTCACTAAATTAACAAGAGTTCAATTGAACCCAAAATACGCCCGTAAAAAATACAGTCGATAAACAACATTTTTATCTCCTGAATGTTGTTATAGACAATTGTTAACCATACAAATGAACCTTCCTGGACTGTATGTTGTTCGTATTGTTGCATTTGTCATAATACTGTACATGTGTGAGCCATCATTGTTGTATAAGTGGTGTAGGCAGGTTTGGAAGTCAGATCGGGGAGAGGGGTATGCATCAGTAACTTTAAAACAAGATTTGTGTTACTATAAGCTGCAAAAGTAAGCTCATCAGCCTGATGAATGGGGCCAAACTAGCAGTAGGTGCCAAGTATTTCAGACTAAAATCAAGAGGAGTATCTGAAGAAAACATCAAATCAGCTCAAAACAGTTTGTGCACATCTACAATGTACACATGGTACCGATCATATGTACCAAATTTCAAAGAATCCATAGAAAAGTCTGAGACGAGTTGTGTTCACGAGGACAGTAGGTGGCAAATAAAAGATTTCAGACCAAAATCATGGGGAGTAACTTTTCAACTTGAAAAAAGTGTGTGCACATGTGCACTTGGCACCAATCATGTGTACCTAATTTCAAAAGAATGCAATGAAACCCCTCGGATGAGTTTCGTTCAGGACTGTAGGTGCCAAATAAAAGGATTCCAGGCTAAAATCAAGGGGGGTAACTCAAGAAAAAGTCGAATTGGTTCGAAAAAGTTCATGCGCATCTACACATGATACTGATCATGTGTACCAAATTTCGGAAGAATCCATTTGAAAACTCTGGGACGAGTTGCATTCACGACGAAGACAGTAGCTGAGTAGGTGCTAAATACAAGGATTTCAGACTAAAATCAAGGGGAGTAACTCAAGAAAATGTTGAATCGGGTCGAAAAAACATGACACCGATCATGTGTACCGAATTTCAGAAAAATCCATTGAAAACTCTGGGACGAGTTGCGTTGATGAAGACAGTAGATGCCAAATACAAGGATTTCAGGCCAAAATCAAGGGGAGTAACTCAAGAAAACATCGAATCGAACCGAAAAAAGTTCATGCACATCTACACATGGTACCGATCATGTGTACCAAATTTCAGAAGAATCCATTGAAAACTCTGGGACGAGTTGCGTTGACGAAGACAGTAGGTGCAAAATACAAGGATTTCAGACCAAAATCAAGGGGAGCAACTCAAGAAAACGTTGAATCAGGCCGAAAAAAGTTCGCGCACATTTACACATGGTGCCGATCATGTGTACCAAATTTCAGAAGAATCCATTGAAAACTCTGGTATGAGTTGCGTTGACGAAGACAGTAGGTGCAAAATACAAGGATTTCAGACCAAAATCAAGGGGAGTAACTCAAGAAAACGTCGAATCGGGCCGAAAAAAGTTCGCGCACATTTACACATGGTGCTGATCATGTGTACCAAATTTCAGAAGAATCCATTGAAAACTCTGGGACGAGTTGCGTTGACGAAGACAGTAGGTGCCAAATACAAGGATTTCAGACCAAAATCAAGGGGAGTAACTCAAGAAAACGTCGAATCGGGCCGAAAAATGTTCATGCACATCTACACATGGTACCGATCACGTGGACCAAATATCAAAAGAATCCACTGAAAACTCTAGGACGAGTTGCGTTGACGAGAAAAAGTTAACGGACGGACGGACGGACGACGCCATACCATAATACGTCCCGTCAAATTTGACGGGCGTATAAAAATGGGTTCTATAGATAGTGTATGTACAGCTTCAAGTAATGTAAGCTAATAGATAAACATGCAAAATAATTTTAAAAAAAGGCTTAAGTTGGGCTGTTAGCAGCTTTCGTTGTGTATTATAGTGTATACACCCTCCAATACTTAGATAAATATGACCATTATCAATATATAGTTAGTTTGGAGTTAGCATTTAAGAAGGTAGTTCTTTAAACGGGATTTGAAAAGTGAATATGATGCGGAGGCTTTTATGTCAGTGGGCAGTGAGTTCCACATACGCGGTGCTTTCGTTTTCGTAGAATAATATGATAGATTTGAAACCACACGTGTTCTGTAGAGATTAAGGTCGGATTGGCGGGTGGGGTAGCAGTGGACTTCTGATAGTTTTGTAAAGTAATTTATAAATATGGTCGGTAGGGAGAGTGGTGTGTGGAGATATTTGTAGGTAAATAACAATACCAGATAGTCATTGATTTGATGAAACGGAAGAATGTTTAATTGCTCAAGTAATGGACAGGTATGAGCGTATTTGTTACTGGAAGTTATTAAGCGAATAAGTCTTTTTTGGAGCATGACAAGAGGCCTGAGGTGTGTTGGGAACGTGTTACCCCATACTATGTTGCAATAAGATATATAGGAATAAAACAGGGAATAATATAGTATGATCAAGGTTTTCCTGTTAAGGCAGTGTCGTACATTATTGATAACACCAATATTTCTCGAGATTTTGGAGGTTAATTCATCTATATGAGTTTGCCAGTTTAGTTTATCGTTAAAATGGATACCAATGGAAGCCGGAGCACCCGGAGAGAACCACCGCCCTTCGGCAAGTAACTGACAAACTTTCACACATGGACCAGCTGGGCTCGAACCTGTGCCAGTTCAGCGGTGTGAGGCTAGCGGTCACCAGCGAAGCGCCTTAGACCACTCGGCCACCGAGGGCCCCCAGTTCAGTTCAGTTCAGTTACTTTCCTCCAGTATCTGGAGAACCACGTAAGTACGTGTAATCACATGTTTAAATATGTACAGTCCAATTGTATACATGCAGCGCGGATAACGTGTTGTGCAAAATGGAGCACCATATATAACACCTCACGGCGGTAGAATATAACACCTCACGGCGGTAGAATATAACACCTCACGGCGGTAGAATATAACACCTCACGGCGGTAGAATATAACACCTCACGACGGTAGAATATAACACCTCACGGCGGTAGAATATAACACCTCACGGCGGTAGAATATAACACCTCACGGCGGTAGAATATAACACCTCACGGCGGTAGAATATAACACCTCACGGCGGTAGAATATAACACCTCACGACGGTAGAATATAACACCTCACGGCGGTAGAATATAACACCTCACGACGGTAGAATATAACACCTCACGGCGGTAGAATATAACACCTCACGACGGTAGACTAATCCCCAGAGTTTGACATCTCTGGCTGTGTAGAGCATAGCACAATCCTCAGTTGATGGACTCCAGCGCGCATATTACACCTGTAGAGTCGATACATGCCTGTATCTCGATGAAGGTTGAACAGTCCAAGATGAGCTGGACTAATAATGTTGGCGTGTGGAGCAGCTTATGCCAACAAGCTGCTCCAAGAGTGTCCATGATCTTTGATTGTAGGCTCTGGATAAATGGCTTTCTGGTTTCTTCAAGTGTTTTACAGGTCAGAAGAAAGTGAATAATATTTTCTGGTTCATGTTGGCACAATGGACATATGCCACTGCCCTACCCGAAATAAATGGAGGGATTGCATGCGGATTGCATGCGGATCGCCTTCCGCATGCATTCCCTATGCCATCCATGCCATCTATGTGATCATTAAGCGCTCTATGCGCTCATTTTGCAATCATGATGCTATCCAATCAATCATTCTTGACAGGATGAAGCGCTCCAAGCGCTCATTTTGCCATCATTATGCTATCCAACCGATCACTTTTGCCTAAATGTGTTAACCATGCAATCATTTATGTGATCTGAGTGATCATTTTCTTATGGTCAAGCGATCCTTACATCTTCTTTTCAAAGTCCAAGTGATCAGACGAAAAACTTTCTAAGTCCAAGCAATCCAAAATGATCGCTTAAATGATCGCTTGGTGTCTTGTCTCCAGACCAACAGATGGTTTTGATTTCATAGACCATTAATCACCGATCTCCATGGAAACCCCGCCAAATTTAAAGGGGGATACTATCATATGACCAGATTTCAAATTTTAACCACCACCACCATCCAGTAGCTGTATTTTCTTTAGCTGCAGTTTTGGATATTTCACATTGGATATAGCCTGAAATGCTCAACCAGAACTGAAGAACACAACATGATATACTGGTGTGAAGTTTTTAGCTGGCAGTAACATGGAAAGAGAAGTTATTTGTAGTGAATTCTTTGATGTGAGGAATACAGAATTTGCACAGTTCTTGGTCCGGACAGGGTCACTCCACTCCAGTGACAATGGATCACAGTGTATTTCCACATAAATCTACTAAGATATTAAGATTTGATGGTAAGTCTGTCATTCTGTGAAGTACTCACCAGCTTGAAGGTCACTCTACAGTTTGAAAAATTGCCATTATACACTTTGGATACATTCTGAATATATTTTAATTTTAGCATGTATGTATAATTTAAGTATTTCCACTTGTATTTACAATGTATTAATGAATTCATTAATGGTCAGTTTCAGGTCATTGATAAAGTTACATGTAGTTACTTGAAATGTTTATGTTGGACCAATTTTGCTCTTCAGAAGGTTTGAACTGTACTGTATAAATAGCACAATTCATACAATCTCTACATGTACATCTGTAGCTTACAATGTACTTTACATTTGCCCATTTAAAATGTCAGTCATTTGATTTATGTGACTCCTAGTGTACAAGAGCTTTTGAATGCATGCGTGCAGAATGCGTGCGGAATGCATGCGGAATGCGTTCATGCTGATCATTCAATTATTAATGCCATGCGATCATTATGGCTTCCGCATGCATTCAAGATGAGGAGCGCTTCTGATCATTATGCCTTCCACACTTGGAAGGCATAATGATCGCATAATATGTACAGCAACTTGAAACAAGCGATCACTCGAGCACATAATCATGAAGGTTCCAATTTAATGCATGCGGATTGCAATCACACAAAAGCTGTAGGAATGCATTCCGCACGCGTTCCGAGCGCTAACTTTTTCGGGTAGGGTGACTTGAAACTGATTAAATCTTGATCTGTTTTCCTGGAGAACATAGACCCCTAACATGAGTTTTGCCTTGATGCCTGCTTTTTTCACATTCACTTTGTCAAACCCCACACTTGACCAGCACGCATGCAGATTACTACTTTTGAAGCTGTCTTTGTTGAGGTATTTCATAGTTTTCTTGTTGTTTGCATCATTTTTAATTGTTTCAATCCAGAGTTCATTGATATTTGTGTTTACATCCTTTTTCCATTCGGACTGGCTTGGCATACATTGTAGTAGATCATGAGCGGAAGGGGAGGTAGATCGTACTTGTGGAGGATGTGTTGTACTTCGATGAACCAACTCTTTGAACTTAATTCCTTGATGGCGAGCTGGAAGGCCAGATCTCTTTCGATGCTTGATTGTCGGAGAATGTTACCCAGCATGGTGAGCTTGCGTTTATGCAGTTCGGCCTCAATTAGCAGAGCTCCCAGGAGTATGTAGTCCTTCGGTGGCAGTTCTTTCTGGGAGGTGTTGTACTTGCCTCAAGAACTGTTTGTGGCGATTTTCCAGGGGATTAATGTCAGCACGTTTGAGGACGACACTGTCCAAACCGTACAGTAACCGTGGTAGGACGTAGGTATTCCACATCTTGAATGAGACCATCGGGTAGACTCCGTTGAATCCATGTAGTGTGTCTTGCCATCTGAGTTTTATTCACAACATTAGCGGTGACACTTTTGAACGTGCAAGGTTTTGGATTACACAGGTACCTGAAAAGCAATCCCTACTGTCCTCTCACCGATGTAAAGACACTCTTCAAGTTTGAAGTCAATCGGTCAAATGGTTCTCAAGTTATTATCAGACAAGAAATGTGTAATGGAATTACGGAATTACAGAATTACGGAACTACAGAATAACGGAATTACGGACGCCCGATATTTCTAAGATCCCCCCACTTATATGGCGGGGGACAAAAATGGGGGCTATTGTTTTCATTTCATTTTTTTTAAATTTTGAATATTTTCTAAATGGTAGTAGCAACAGTTATGCAAATTACATAAGTAGAATTCCTCAGAATATACACTTTCATAAAATATATACATTGTTATGTTGAATATTTATTGCTACAGAAGACAAATTATCGAAGGGTGTACAGACCTGCCTCAGGGGGGTTACATAGCCTTAAAGATATGATCCGTTGACACCTACATGTAGCTAACAATGGTAAAATCATGCTATCCTGGAATTTCACTGAATAGTCCCACACATATTTACTGTTGGAGATCTGAGTTTGTAACACATTGTGACTGCATTAGGCTGGGAAAAGCGGCACATACATTCAGTCTTTGTCAATTTTGAAAGACACAGGAAACGACACGTATACATATACATCTGCATATGAGAGAGATAGAAAATACATCCAGTATATCTTATAAAAGAATAAACAATTAAGTTTCATGTCCAACTACATGTACATGACAAAAGTACATTGCAAAAGTCTTGTTCAGCTGTGGCATCCTTAAAGCCCATTTCGCTGCATTTATAAGTAATAGATGATGCTGATTGGCTGAGAATCATATGCACGCAGAAGCTGCTTGCCAGATTTTTTAGCACCAATGCAATCAGATGGTATATACTGATGACAGGAGAATGACCCATGACAAGTACTACCCACAATAACAGACTACAGGTGTATGAAATCACTGGCATTTGAAAAACAGCTGTAATCTGAGATACCAGAAACTTTCTTTCGCCCAATTCGTAAAGGGTTTTATCTCCCTTGTTCCACTAGGGTCGTATTGGTTCAGAGAACTTCCGGTAAGTATGAAAGGCCCTCACAATTAGTTTGAGTAATTACATATTCTATTTTTCAAGACAATTATCTTTATAATGTACACATGTACAAGATCTATCGGTTCATGTAGAAAATGTGCACAGAATAGTTTTCAAGCAGATATTCTGGAATAGTTGATCAATTTTTCTATTATTCAAAATAATCGCGGGTGCCTTCGGTAAAAGTGAAACCGAGGCGACTACTTCCTGCAAGCAGTTTTTCAAACCTCTAACATTAAAGAGCGGCTTATTCAGGGGGAGATCTGAAATAAAAAGTTAACATACAGATGCTAGTGATGAATATGGGTGACAATGGGTAAGATTAAAACACACAACCCTTACATTGGGCAATAAATCACCAGCTGAAGATAGATGATTGAGTAATTTAGAGGGCATGCATCTATACATCTAGAGATTTGGTACCATACACTTGAGGTCACCGGTTTGAATCACACATCCATATCTCATCTGCACAAGTCCACGTAATCCCTAAATCCTTGCAGAGGGTTTACCTGGACCTTTTTGGTGATTGGGAAGAGTTGCGTTTATAACACAATCTTGTACATCTCATACCCAGCAGTTGTTTTGAATCAGCGCGTCGGTGTCGCAAGCCTGCGGTTTTCGCTTCGACTTCGATTTCAGCCTAACTTCATAGGTAGTCTGACCGGCGATGAAATTGAAACCAGACAAAACTCAAACCTCGCTGCGGATTGGCCTGATAAGCTGCTTTTGCGCGCTTACTGATTGGTTCGGTTCAGTAGAAACCCCTCCAGCTATTTATATCCAGAACTGCTATCGGTAACTAACCAAGCCAGTGTATCTATCGTAACCTATCGATTAATACACTGGCTCGAAAGGATGCCATATCTGTGCTTTAAAGGGTTTTGGTCAGAGGAGTAAGTGAATATGATTTAACGTCGCTTTCAACTATATTTCAGTCATATCACGACGTTGGGTCCTATTCCTTTTCACTTGGTCAGAGGTCAATACCCTTTAGGCTTTATAAGGACAACCACCAACAAAATGTACAATGGAACCTGTAAAACTGACCCTGCTTGTGACCAGGGACTACATTATAGTTTCAGTGTTGACAGGGTTCTACTTTATTGAGGTTCGAAAATACATTAGATTTAATTATTGGGACCATGGATAATGCAGGTATTTATAGGTTGGTCAGTTTACCCAGGTGTCGTTTTTCACAGGTTCCACTGCAATCTTCAACCCATGTTACATGTATGAGAGATTTAACTCACCAGAAGGTACATCAATGCTGCAGATTGGAATCTCCACTTTCTTCAGTTTGTCTAAGACGATGGCCCACTCTGGCCGCGCAGGACCTTTGAAACTAAACCCAAATATGGCGTCTATCACCAAGTTATATGATTGGTTGATGAGATGAGGCTCTGATGGGAAGAATGATAGGAAGGGCATGTCCATTCTCTCACACTGGAGGTTCAGGTTCTCATATAACTTCTTACTGGGCTTCTTAGGGTAAAATACGGTTGGTTTGTAACCCTGAAATATACAATACCAGAGGTTAATGGGCTTCTTAGGGTAAAACACGGTTGGTTTGTAACCCTAAAATGGAGAATATCCACTAGTGGAGATTACTGGGCTTCTTAGGATAAAGTCAGGGTTAGTTTGTCACCCTGAAATAGAGAATATACAATACTGGAGATTACTGGGCTTCTTACATAGCCAAACTTTCACCAGTCATTTCCAGCTGGTTACGGTCACCAGCCAGTACCGTGCAGTCCACAACTGATCAGAACTGGCAGGACAAATTCCCTTACAGTACTGTGCATTTACATTTGTAACTGGTAAATTATAACGGACTGGCTTTCTTGACTGGGGTGATTATGTTCTGTCACAATATAACTTTTATTATGTAAATGTAATGTTTTATCTTAGTTTTAACATTTTCTGCATGTATTCATGTATAGAAATAAAGAAGGATTGATTTAAAAATGAACCAGTAAGTGGCTGCTTACTGGCAGGTACTGTTGATTTACCAGACGGTACTGCACGGTCACCGTGTGGTTACTGACATGTTATTCACCTGCTGGTTACCATCCAGTTACCAGTTACCATACAGTAAGTATCTGGTAACCATCCAGTTGCCAGTTACCATACAGTAAGTATCTGGTACATGTAACCATCCAGTTGCCAACTGATTGGTACTGTCCAGTCGCCTACCAGATGGTAACCAGCAGATGCCGTCAGTTACTGCAAAGTAAACCTGCTGGTAACAGGATCTTTCCTGCCAGTTACTGTTCAGTTGTGAACCGCACAGTACTGGCTGGTGAATATTTCGCTGTGTAGGATAAAACAGTCAGTTAGTACATGTAACTCTGAAATATACAATACTGGAGGTTACTGGGCTTCTTAGGGTAAAACAGGGTTGATTTGTAACCACGAAATATACAATAATGGGGGTTACTAGGCTTCTTATGGTAGAACAGGGTTGATTTGTAACTCTGAAATATACAATACTGGAGGTTACTGGGCTTCTTAGAGTAAAACTGGGTTGATTTGTAACTCTGAAATATACAATACTGGAGATTACTGGACTTCTTAGGGTAGAACTGGGTGGACTTGTAACTCTGAAATGGAGAATCTACTATACTGTAGATTGGCTTCCTGAGGTAAAACATGGTCGGTTTGAATATGTCAAAAATGATACGCAGATTCATTTTAGAAACCTGAAGACAAAATGTTAGGTACATGTATTTGAATCTGTTTATAATCAGAAAACCTCCAGAAAAAGATGTCCTGTAGAAGGCTTCAGCTGCAGGCAGACTGGAGACGGCGCCATAATGGGAGCTTGTCACAATCAAGTGGGGACTACTCTTGATACATGTACACTATCTCTACTGGTTTATCTCCCTTTAAGTGTGACTTTAACACAGGCATTGAGTTTTACCATCATATCAAAACTTTTTCTTGGTTCTCGGTAAAAATAAAACAAAACCCGAGAAAATTATTCAGATAAGAACATGTATAGTAAGAAGTACACTGAAATACTTTCAAAGATAAAAGAATAAACCCAAAAAGTTTCCAAGGCTATCATCAATAAAGCTCCTTAAAAAGTTAATCCGGGTCCACAAAACAACATATTATGTTGACATTTGACCTCAACAGTATATGTATATCTTGAGGATTATATTAACAAAATGTCAGTCAACTTGATCTTTCATGGCATATATTTTCTATGTAATACCTTGTGCCAGACCAAAAGTAAAATAAAAATATAAAATCTAGCTGCCTGCCCCATTTCCTGGCAAACAAGTGATGGTAGCTGAAAGATTACTTTTGAAGAGCTAACGGGAGATCCTGAAGGATCTTGGCGCCCACCATTGTCTGATAATTGTAAGCTAATGACAAGAGGATCTTTTTGTCCATTGTTACTAAGAACAACCAATTGATTTGTAATTTTGTTTGCAGAATTTTGAATTTATTTTGAGCGAAAAAGATCAAAAAAAGGATACGGGAAAACACCAAGATATTATCTTTATAATTGTTTCAGGAGTTTCAAGATTTCTAGAAAATGTACTTGACATGTCGGTTGTTATATGACAAGTGAAATGAGCAAAGTTAGAGAAGTCTGAAACTGAATGTCAGGAGGATCCTTCATCTTCGTTTTGTAGTATTTTTTTTTGCACGTGTCATCATTGTGTATTGTAAGCGAAGACAAATCTTTTTGACAATTTGGCATGAGCTATGAAACATACGTAGGCCTACTTAAGATTTTATAATTAGGAACGAATGCTAATTCTGTTCTGCTTACTGGGCTACTTTAAGATATATCTCTTTTGAGATACCATGCTCTAAAATAGCAAAACTTAATACTGAAGGGATACGGTCCCTGCAGTTATGTTAAAACTTTGAAAGTGTCTGAATCCTGATTATCTCCATTCGATCACGCAGTACCGATAGTCTACAGTTGTCGAGTTGTGACGTTAAGTCACAAGAGTGACGTCCCTAATGTAGCCGCACAGGCATTTGATAAGGGTCAGTATCAGATGGGTATCTCAGTAATATCCTAATTATCCGTGTTAGTTATGTATCTACATATATGGACCCAACCAACTAAGGTCGCAGACAAGGTACCGCACTGTCCATTACAACCCGAATTTAGATAGAAATTTCCAAGGGAAAAGTCACAGTTCATACTTTGCACATGCCTTGTATCCAATAAATGATGTTTGTTGAACATACCTGCTGCATTGATTTGAATTATTTACTGCAACAAAAAGATGTATTTCATGTAACTCGACAAATATGGTTGAAACAATTTTCTTAACAACGTTAACCGAACATGAGGAGATACACGGCATTTGATAGGCCAATATCGCTGTCTCTGTAGAAGTCAAGGTTTCTGCATTCCATGGAATTTGTGATGACCGTAGCAACCAGTGCATTGACTAATCAAACGACTCGTACTTGTTACGTTTCGGAAAAAGTTGTTAAGAGAATTTCAAACAAGATGGCGAGTGATTTACCTTCACTTCGTGTTAGAAGAATGGGGTATATATAACATTATGACAATAGTGAGTATATAAAGTTTTATTTGTTACTACACCGACACAAAGGTAACTGTGGGCCAGAGATCATCCATCCATACTGACTCCATTTTACTAGTATATGGCATTATGGGGTATAACAGCATGAGAAGGGCGAGTACACTACACATACATATCATTTTAATCATTACAAAGACAAATTGGTGACTGATGACAACCCATCCATTACTGACCCTTATCAAATGCCTGTGTGTAGCCGACCCATCGGCAGAGGAAACGGTGGGGCAGTTCACTTGCAACGGCATGGACTAAAGTAAACTGATTTAAAATTTGAAGAAATACATTTAATTCGGAATCATTTGAACTCCTTGATATAGATGGTGGAAGTATGGATATTCTCTATACTCAATATATATAATATGCCCCACCGTTTGATCCGCCGACTCTTGTGATGCAACGTCACAACTCGGGAATACCTTATTAATTTGAAGCGTAACTTTGATTATTGAATTGGACCACAAAAAGATATCTTGCACAACTAGGCCCCATGTGGGACCGGTGTACCAAATTTCAGAAAGATCCATGAATTAGTTCCTGAGAATTCACGATAATGTTTCAAGGGGAAATTCAAGATGGCCGGCTGGCTGTCATATTGGATTTTCGAATCGGACCAAAAAGGTATCTTGCACAACTAGACCCAAATGGGAACCTGTGTATCAAATTTGAGAAAGATCCATGCAGTAGTTCCTGAGAAATCGCGATAAAATTTCATGGGGAAATCCAAGATGGCCACCTGGTGGCCATATTGGATTATCGAATCGGACCAGAAAAGGTATCTTGCATAACTAGACCCCAAGGAGAACCTGTGTACCAAATTTGAGAAAGATCCATGCAGTAGTTCTTGAGAAATCGTGATAACAAAGTTTCATGGGGAAATCAACATGGTCGCCTGTTGGCCATATTGGATTTTCGAATCGGACCAGAAAGGTATCTTGCACAACTAGACCCCAAGGGGAACCTGTGTACCAAATTTGACAAAGATCCATGCAGTAGTTCCTGAGAAATCGCGATAACAAGGTTTCATGGGGAAATCCAAGATGGCTGCCTGGTGGCCATAATGGATTTTCGAATCGGACCAGAAAAGGTATCTTGCACAACTAGACCCCAAAAGGGATTCTGTGTACCAAATTTGAGAAAGATCCATGCAGTAGTTCCTGAGAAACCGCGATAAGGTTTCATGGGGAAATCCAAGATGGCTGCCTGGTGGCCATATTGGTTTTTCGAATCGGACCGAAAAAGGTATCTTGCACAACTAGACCCCCAAGGGGAACCTGTGTACCAAATTTGAGAAAGATCCATGCAGTAGTTCCTGAGAAATCGCGATAACAAGGTTTCATGGGGAAATCCAAGATGGCTGCCTGGTGGCCATATTGGATTTTCGAATCGGACCAGGAAAGGTATCTTGCACAACTAGACCCCAAGGCAAACCTGTGTACCGAATTTGAGAAAGATCCATGCAATACTTTCTGAGAAATGACAATTACAAAGTTTCATGGGAAAATCCAAGGTGGCTGCCTGGTGGCCATATTGGATTTTTGAATCGAACCAGAAAAGGTATCGTGCACAACTAGACCCTAAGGGGAACCTGTGTACCAAATATGAGGAAGATCCATGCAATACTTCCAGAGAAATGACAATAACAAAGTTTCATGGGGGAAATACAAGAAGGCTGCCTGGTGGCCATATTGGATTTTCGAATCAGACCAGAAAAGATATCTTGCACAACTGGACCCCAAAGGGAACCTGGGTACCAAATATGAGGAAGATCCATGAAATACTTCCGGAGAAATGACAATAACAAAGTTTCATGGGGAAATCCAAGATGGCC
>JAVTVY010050335.1:0-24250 GCA_036873755.1 Hanleya hanleyi
GAAACCGTTTCCCTTCTCAAACGCGTTTGCTCTGATCGAAACGCGTTTAACGCGTTTCATGAGCGCGTTTTTCCTTTCGTTCAATCGCGGAAACCAGGCCAAGAAGCCATCGTGTAGGGCCTTTTGCTAACCACTATTATTATTCCGTGTGCTATGAAATAAACATCTGTGGAGTTATACTTTATCGTGTTCAAATGCTTATCCTTGAGTTTGCTAATTTGCGGTGAAAACCCTGAAATCATCTCTGGTCTACCAGCTAGGTATCTAATGTTAGCAACCATTTTGACAAGGTCGCATCGTTGTGTATTACCACGAACTTGTCTCCCGAACCAATAGTTGCGTGTTTCTCTTTCGCCTATACGGTTGTTGACTTGTTGGCCGGAGGAGCGGGGTTTGGGGAATTCGTTGTACAAATATATAGTGACAAGCGTCTGGTCCGTCATTCATAATTCAGCCGTCGTCCATTAGAGAATATCCGCGTACATAATCCAAAGACCTATTCCATATTCCATATAACAGTACTAGCACCAAATTCAAAAAGACAATCATAGTATACATAAACATAGGCTTGTTTCCTGCAAAAGAGAAGCGGTCAACAGTTTTCAATGATGCCGACAAGACATCATGAAATATCAAATCCGTATCGCTGATCAGTATTCTTAATCCATAATATTCGTTGTAAAGTCGTCATCTAAAGAATGATGTATCTCAGTCACGCTTTGATTGTGACTGTTCATATGAATACCATGAGGATCTTGAAGTACATGGGTTCATACGGCCCCTAGCCCCGGGTTAAGCGGAATTAGACACAAGCTACGAAACGTAGCGCCATAGATCTTGCACGCTACGTTCGTATTTTGCTATCAGCATGCGATATGTATCGCCAAATTTGAGAAACTGAGTGGAGGCGCTTGGTGGAATAGCCCTGTTTTATAAGTTTCTGCAACAATGTTTTGTGACGTTGATTAAAATCGTCACATTTAACACAGGATCTAGCAAATGCTACTAGGCGTGATATGTATATGCCATATGCAGGTCCCACTGGAATATTACTGTCCAGAAAGGGATAGTTTACGATGTCCAAATTGTAATCATCTCTTTTGTCATACAGTCGACGAGAGAGAATGCCCGCTTCATTTTTATAGATATATAGGTCTAAATATGATGTGCCTGTAGGGCTATCTGTAGTTTCCTTCAAATCCAGTGAAGGTGGATATATATCCTTCACTGCGTCATTTATGTAGCGATTAAACAGTTTATACGCCCGACGAAGCAACCGTGTGGACGGTAATGTTTACTTAACAACAACAACAACAATAAAACGCGTTTCGAACGCGTTCATTAACGCGTTCTCGAACGCATTCGCAAAACGCGTTTCGAAACGAAACGAAAGACACATGAACCCACGGATGATGAAATGCGTTTGGGAGATATAAACGAGTTCTTTGAGAAGCAAACGAAACAAATATAAAACTCGTTGAGAACGCTATTGAAACGCGTTCCAAACGTTAATAGAACAATATTACGTGAAAACACCGGACACCGAACGCTTTTACCCCTGTAGATTGACGCGAGCAGTTTCTTTATACACGGATATCTCCCGCCTCATCAAAACTGTTCAAAACCGTTGTATATGCCAATGGGGGGTTTGGGAGAGGTCGGGTTACAAACAATTAACCAATTAGTGAAAGTAACGAGATATATGATCCAGCCAGGGGTTGTGCACAGAATCGCTTTGAACTATATACCTTCTTTCATTTTTGCGTGCCTGATATTTAAAATAAATGCGTAGCTTTCCATCAGCATTGTGCCCACATATTCTAACAAACATATTCATATGGAATCATGTGAAGCCAATCAGTTGTGACGTCCATTCGATAAACTGCTCTTGAACTCCAAACAATATAGACGCTGAGATAAAGCTTGTTTGAAATGGTACGGCGCATCACGTTGGGCACACCGGTTCTCGTCAGATCACCGAAGTTAAGCAGCGCTGAGCTCGGTCAATACTTGGATGGGTGATCGGGTGCTGTACTGACTGGGCTGATCAGTGTCCAGAATAATAGGAACTGTGGACACTCTCGTGTTCTGGCACATGTAGGCACCGTCGTGATATGACTGAAACAATGTTGAAAACGACGTTAAATCCTACTCACTCACTCACTCACTTGTTTGAAATGCGTCAGTTCCGTGACCAAGGTTCTCTTGTGCGTGCGTGGAGATCGAGACGAGTGAATCGAGCACTAATGGCCACATTTGACCAATGACAGTAAACAGACATGAGCGATCAGCATGAAAATGGACCCATGATTTCGGGTTTGATTTTCTAATCAAAGCTGTAGGATTTGCGTGTGGTACTCCGCGGGTGTACATAGCATATGTATTCAATCAGAAGAAGAAAAACATTATTATGATGGTTTGAGACGACGTTTCTATAGTTTTTTTTATAGTAAGTACCTAGATACACCTTTCCAGATATGGTGGACATTCCGGGAGGTGGGCAACTACGAGAAATTGAGCAAAAAGACGCATTAGCCACATATGGGAAAACGCCATACTTCAAAGGGTAGGGATCTTCAAATGAGCCTATGTTTTTATTTATCAATTTAACTTGACATATTTGATATACTTTTAGATCCAAATGAATTCATTCGTTCACAAATTATGACCTGTCGATATATCCCGTGATTGAATAGCTTTAGAGATTTTGCAAACCAGTATTGTAAGCGTTTGATCCAGATTATATTGAAGGAGGGTGACTGGAGCAGTTTAAAATAGTTGAAATAAAAGAAAATATGATAAAACTATGATATTGAGTATAATCCCATGAAACCTTTGTATATATGGAAATAATTATTGCCAGAAAGAATCATTTGCCGTCAGCTAGATTCGAACCCACGACCTCTCTAATCCGTAGATTTTCTCTTACCATCTTACCATCTGAGATGTGTCGGCCCATATAGGTATTCTCATGGCATCAGATTGTATATCCCATATTGTTTACCGACAGTTTGGAGGTTACGTTGGGAGAATGCCCATAGGTAATGCTCCCGTAAATCGTCTGAATGAAGGCCAATATTTTCTCTCTGTGTTGCAATGTGCGCAACTGGCTTTATACTACAGAAATGATAATTTGGTATGGAGTATAGGCCCCCACGAAGCAATTTGTATATATGAAAATATTTTTTTTAGAGCAAGATGCATCATTTTCAGTAACCAATGAAAGGAACTCGATTCATGGTGTGAATTCGGAAGGAAAGGGTAAATATAATGAATATGTAATACATCGTGGGCCTCCATTAGACCCCCCTCTCCTCAACATTTTCAATGCGATATTTTTCCATCATCCCTTGGCATGGCTCGTCTATCAAATCCGTGGCATGACGCATATCTTATAAGCCATATCGATTACGAACCGGTTGCTTCGGAAACATTCCGGAGCGCAATCGTGACCCCATGACCTCTCCGAATATGCCCGTATCTGAGCGGATTAGACATAGGTAATATGTTGTCACATTCGGAACTCCCGAGCGGAAATCTACGAAGGGGACTGATTCTACGCTCGGGGGACGACAACATGAATTTCCTATGAATCTCCAGATGTGACGCGCCGGAACGGTTTAATACGCATGGCTCCGAAGCCCAATCACTCTCGCGGAAGCCTTAATCCCCGACCAGCAAATATTTCCCTGCGAGTCTCTGATTTACGTCAGATATTCTAAAAACTGTTTATTCTTTTCATTCGAAGCACGTTTCAATAGAAAACCATCAGTTTAAATGGTACACACGCCACGTATTGGCAAGATATAATTCCCGTGACGTCACTGACAGTTCCCTGACAGACCGAAACACACGTGACCACGCTCTAGTCCAATATGGCGTCAATGGCCTTCGAGGGACATCTCAAACCGGAGATCCCCGAGAAGTTGCGAATGATGTTGTCACTGCGTGAAATGGTCAGTTTCCAAATCCGGAAACCCGCCGGAAACGATTGTAAACTGTGGCGACACAGTTTTTAATAGATTTTCGGCGAGTTTTCGGAAATGGAAACTTGACCATTTCACGCAGTGTGTCTATTTCATCCTCTCCGCTTGTTTTGAATTCACAGGGTTCGTATACGTCGTTGTTTTGACTTGAGAGGCGCCCCCTTGTGGTTTCCCTCAGGGACTTTTTTCCTCTAGATTTTCTTCATTTGAACTCGGCCTTTGTCGTAATATACCGAGATACCCAATCTAATTAAAATTAAATCCTATCTGCTCCCCCATTTGAATATGTCGCTTGTGGGATCTAACCGGCTTGCACTAACGCGAGTATCGACCAATCCCGAGAAATCTTCATAGTGCTTTGAAGGGAACATAATGGTATGGACTTTTTGGTTGGCTCAGCCGATCAGACACCACGCTGTCGGGGTATCTTCTGATGTTGCCGCGCTCCCGCCAGATTGGCACCATGATGCTGGGTAGAAATATGGACTGGTCCTTGGCATAAACCTTGGGTTAAATCGGATACGATGACCCTATTCCCCCCTCCTCCTCCCCTCCGCCACCCCCTTCCATGTCTGCAAGTAAAGTAGTTAAAATGCGACCGCGATGTCATAAGTGTATTAAATATTCATGAGCTGGGCGCTCTGCCGGCGCCTCATACTCTGAACACCAAATTCAATTAAAATAAGTAAGATCCCACACAGCGACATATACGATTGGAGAGCATCGATAGAATATTAATTTATTAAGATTCCCGTGACAACACGAAGATTGCGCATCGCCCCGAAATGCCGTCCGTTCATCGGCTGTTATTTTAACCCTATCTGGCCTGGACTTTTTGGGTGCCCCCCCCCCCCCCCCCCCCAATTATTTGTATTACCCCTTGAGCTAGTGGGCTGAAACTTACCACACTATACCCTTGGGCCAAGCTCTACCAGAAAATATAAAACTAAAAACAAGATAGCCGCTTTGATGACATCACAGACGTCATTTTACAAAAAAACGGCATTTTCTGATCGATTTTTCGGTCAGATTTTCGAATTTATAATTTACGCAATTTATCCGGGAAAACTGCGTAATAAATTAGTAAATATTAATGCGATGTGAAATAAAATAGTTTTTGCCCACTTTTACTCGCGGAAAAGGAGAAATTTTGAAGAAAAATGACGAAAACATCATTTTTCGGATGTACGAAGTATACAAACCTGCATTATGAAGGATGTGCTTTTCTGATACTCCGGTTTATGTTTCATCATAATCCGCTTCTTCTTCAAGAATTCTGTGATGGACGTGGCCAAGACACGCATCTCATTGACTCCACCAATGATCATGAGATATATTCCAATTTCCCTAAGGTTTTATATGATCCTATCCAACTCACTCTAATACTATATATACTATATTTATTTACTTTAGTATATGACGAGAAATAATAATTTATTGGTGTGCTATGCAAGTTAAAATTATTTTGGTCCCAAAATCCAATATGGCGTCTGATATGGCCGTCATATTCTTCAAAAGTGCTTATTTCCCACAACTCCCACAGCATAATCATAAATCTGAGCGTATGAATAGTCCCGATTGTAACTCTGGAATGTACACGGAAAATTAGATGAATTCAAAATGGCGCCAATGAAAAGCCTTGAAATATTCATTTTATTTTTAATGTTTTTCCCCCTCAATACAAAGGTTCAAAGGTTCAAATTTTATTTGGATAACTATGCCGTTAAGGCCAAAGGCGAAAGAACACAGCATTTATAAGAGACAGTAAAGTACATGCATTTAAATATGTGATAATCTACATGTATAAACGTGATAGGCTGCATCCCACCGGCTATTGATTGACTAATAGTAATACCTGTACAATTGTACATCTATAATATAAAACATGGCTGCTCATGTGTATTGACTGAAGGATTCATAGGTATATTTTGCAACTGCGTTCAAAATAACTTGGTCAGTATTACACATTAAATCTACAAATACTGAATTGATATCACTGTCTAGTAGGTTAGGGGCTCTGGCATTTACCACCAAAAATAATTTTACTCGTCTATCCATATGAAATACACATTCTAATAAGAAATAGGTTTCCGTTTCTATCACCCCACAGTGGGGGCATAGACGATCGTCTCTAGTTGTGCCCTTTTCAAATCGGCCACGTTCAATACGGAGCGGACATTGGGCACTGATCGGACAAAAATAGTTTACGTCCTGTAGAATATTTACAAATGGGCCTGAAATAATCAGTTTTCCTGTGAAGGAATTGGATTTCAACAAACGCGTACTGTAAATTCATAAACACGTATCCCAAATGGTGATGAGAAACGTAAAACATTTGATATATCTATACAAAGGGCAGTTCGTACATGGCGGTAGATTTGATATAGCTATTGTTCATTTAGCACAGGACCAGGATCATGCAAATAGGCTAATCTATTGTGTTATTGTGTAGTGAGCCTAATATTTACCCAAAAAATTATTCGTGGTAATAAATTGCCTTGAAATGAAAGAAAATCTGGATAACCTTAAAGGGAGATAACCTCATATTATGACCATTTCGTATGTAACCATTATGCTGTCTGTCAAGCATCATGAAAATCAACTCACACTGGGGCTAAGATGATCAGCTATATGGTGCGAATCATCTCAGTTCTGACCAATGTCTGCTTCAAGCTAAAAATAATCTCTTGAATTAGACAAATAACATTTAGTACGACTTTCTGATGACTCTATCAGCTTATATTGTTCAACATGAAAATACGAATCTCAGGTTAATCCACATGGTCGCCCTTTTGAATTTAACATTTTTTTTTAACAATCTCCGCTGATGATTGTGGAAATAGGATAAGAATGGACATCATGTGATACGCTTTGGTGTGGATCTGCTCAGTTTGAAAATTTCAACCTTTGACTTAAAAATAAAATCTCGAATTATACGAACAACATAAAATAACCCCTTTTCGGATGACTCCTTATGGTCGCCGTTTTCAATTTATCCATTATATCTTTCGGATGACGACCTAGCAAATAGATTCCAAAAGGCGCAAGGCGCTATGATGCGAGCCCCTCGTTCTAACAACTTGCACAATCAGCTAAGAATAATGTTTCGCACTACAGGAGCAATCTGAAATATGGGATTATCAGATGACCCCACATGATCGCCATTTTGCATTTTACCATCATTTCTTAATTTTAGGGATATGCAAATAGATTAAAATGGCCATAAGGCATTATGCTATATGATGAGATACCCCTTAATTCTTCAGAGGGGTACTGTAAGTTCGCTTTCAAGACTACCGGTCTGCTACCTCCTATTTTTGTGGGAGGCCCGTTGGCCAGGTGGTTTAGATCGCCGACATATCGTGCACTAATAGGACGATTGGGTGCCGTACTCTGGTGGTCGTGGTTCGATCCCGCATGGGACTCGCCGCCGATTTTCAGCTCTAGAATCTGTGCTATATATGAACATTTAATCCCAAAATAACGAAAATACTGTTGACTTATCATATTCTAAGCTAAGACTATATTCTAACACTATGCGAATTGATTGAATATCAGCATAATGTGCTAGACTTTGATGTGAGATCCCTCAGTTTTTAAAAATACTCCTGTTGAGCTAATGATTTGAATGAAACGAATCTGGAAAATCGAGATTTTTAGAAGACCGCACTTGACTCCAATTTTGAAATTAAACTTCATATTTGAGATGAAAATTAAGTTAACACATCCAAAATAGGCGTAATGCGTTAGACTTAGGTGTGAGATCCCTTGGTTTTAACAAATTTGCACAATGAGTTAAGAATAATGCCTTGAATTATACGAACAACCTGAAAAAGCGCGATTTTTGAATGCTTCCACATCAGCTTCAATTTGAATTTAACCATTACATTTTTAACCGAAGTCTTCATAGATTAATGAAGGTGATAGGCTAAGAAACAGCCTTTCGAGCTAAAAATGATTAAGAAAATATATTCGAAAACATGGCAGTGTGACTAACGTCACAGGACCTACGAAGTACGTCTTAGGAGACATTAGGACATGTTTTTGCCAATTTTTAGGTTTATAGGTCACCTAAGTAGTCAGCCTAATCTAGACGGGTTTTGATACCGGTATTTGCGCCCAAACTCATGCGCCCAAATACTGACACACCAATTTGAATGTCGGCTAAAATCTAAACCAAAACTGCTTAAAATCAATTTACTGGACTTACTTTAATTATTTATCGAAGAAATAATTGATTATTTCCTGTGTACAGCAGGTGGAGAAACTAAATTTTCCCACTCGCATCTTGCTTCTTAAAGAAATCCATGCGGGCCGACATTTTAGCATGGTTTAAGCCCACTGCGCATTGGTTTTGCGCAGAATGTTTTCTTCCGGTTTTGCGTGTTTCCGGTTTCGCGGTAGTCTACCGGTGTCCCCCAAAAATGCCTGGATTAGTCCCTAAATTATATCATCAAAAGTAGGTCAGCTTAGAACTTGCTGGTAACAGTCCCCTAATGCACGTTGCCGGAGAAAGGATTCGGACTCACTCACTCATTACCGAACAATTTGCAAATGAGAGCCTACTTCGTAGGAATAATAATATGGTTCAAGCTGATTATGAAGTAAATGTCTTTTTTTTTCCAGAGAAATGTTCTGTTGTAAAGTTGATATTTGCCCTCATTTTTTCCATTTCATAGTGTTCTCGAAATTTATATAGCACAATATTAAAACTTACTACTGCATTTTTAAATTTGTTTGTGAAAATATATTATACATCAATATCAGGATATAAGGTAACTGTTATTGCCTTTCCTAGCCAAATATTATTTTTTCGTTTGTAATGGTGCACATAATTATTGTTGTGTCACTCAACCACTCTTAAATTCATTCCATAAAATTTGTAACAATTGGGAGAAAAGAAAAAAATCTATAGTCTCTCTTTCCCCTTTGCAATAAGTGCAAAGGTCATCTGCCGTTTCCCAATTGGCATACATTAGTGAGGTACAGACAGAGTGCCAAATATAAAATATTAGCTATAAAATAACGCTCGAGGGGCATAATGCAACATAATAGTTGTATACTCGGATTAATTTCAAGGCAGCGATTTGGTCAATGGCAGTAATTTGGTCAATTACATACACACGATTTTGTGACTGATGAAAATATGCTTTTGGTAATTTGAGGCCTTTGTAGTGAGGATTTTATCTGGTAACATTGTGACAACTCGAACCAATACCATTCTTGACTCTTTCAGATAATTAAAATTCGTAATATATTATGCCGGGGGAATATAGCTTTTGCCTGAGGTGTATTATTTTTGTTGCAAGACAAATCCTCCCTATATATGGCGCAAATATACTAAAATAGGCCGGGAACCCATAGGCCGGAAACCCATAGGCTGGGAACTCATAGGTCGGGAACTCATAGGCCGGGAACCCATAGATCGGGAACCCATTTTCAACAGTCCATTTGCATGAAATTAAATATCGCAATTGTTTCGACACTGATATTTCTGCATGAAAAGGTAAAGAAAATAAGATTGTGTATATTTTGGACTAAAATCGACTTTATTAACGTCACAAACAAAGACGCATTTTCTTTGTAATATATTTTGAAATGGTGAGAACGGGCCGTCCTGTCCTCGGGACTTTTTTGTTTTGATTTTGATGTTCCTCGCATTTTTTGGGATTCAAAGACCAATTCCGTTTTCGTAAAATGAAAGTTCTCCATCATACTAAAAAATGTCAAGAAGAAATATTCGAAAAACTGGTTTGTAAAATTCGACCGAACATGGATCACGGGGAAGATGGCGTCACTGTGACATCGTCAGGGTACTCAATGACATTGTCGCTTACATTTTCTGGGGAACTGTAGTCGAATGTTTAATACGAAAAGTTGCAGGATTTTCCAAGGTTAATTAAGAAAATCGAAGGCTTATTTACATACAGTGGTCAATCGGAGAAATGTAGAAAGTTAAAGTCGTAAATAATCATGGCGTGTGTTTTACGCTACCGCAGGACTGAAGGATGTACTAATTTAAGGCGAGCATTCGATCCCCCCCCCCCCACCCGAGGCACGGGTTGGGATGCCAAAAATAAAATATCAGCCATGACAAAAATGTTCGATTGGCATCACTTGAAGTACACTATTATGCTATAGAAGTTCTCAACATACTGAACAGTTTTGTCTCACACCACTCATCCAACGTAGTCATACTGAACAGTTTTGTATCATACCACTCGTCCTACATAGGCATACTGAAAAGCTTTGTATCACAACACTCGTCCAATATTGTCATACTGAAGAGTTTTTATCACACCACTTGTCCAACATTGTCATACTGAACAGTTTTGTATCACACCATTCGTCCAACATAGTCATACTGAACAGTTTTGTATCCCACCACTCGTCCAACATAGTCATACTGAACAGTTTTGTATCACACCACTCGTCCAGCAGTCATACTGAACAATTTTGTATCACACCACTCGTCCAACTTAGTCATACTGAACAGTTTTGTATCACACCACTCGTCCAGCAGTCATACTGAACAGTTTTGTATCACACCACTCGTCCAACTTAGTCATACTGAACAGCTTTGTATCACACCACTCGTTCAACAGTCACTGAACAGTTTTGTATCACACCACTTGTCCAACATTGTCATACTGAACAGTTTTGTATCACACCATTCGTCCAACATAGTCATACTGAACCGTTTTGTATCACACCAGTCGTCCAACATATTCATACTGAACAGTTTTGTATCACAACACTCGCCCAACATTGTCATACTGAACAGTTTTGTATCACACCGCTCGTCCAACATAGTCATACTGAACAGTTTTGTATCACACCAGTCGTCCAACATATTCATACTGAACAATTTTGTATCACAACACTCGCCCAACATGTCACACATGTCCAGCTAATCATATCGTAGTTAGTTATATCGTCGCTATATGGCCGAAATAGCGCTGAACACGACGTTAAACCCTAACTCACTCACCTTGTATCACACCACTCGTTCAACATAGTCATACTGAACAGTTTTGTATCACACCACTCCTTCAGCATAGTAATACTGAACAGTTTTGTATCACACCACTCGCCCAACAGTGTTACGGAACAGTTTTGTATCGCACCACTCGTCCAACGTAGTCACACTGAACAGTTATGTATCACACCACTCGTTCAACATAATCACTGAACAGTCAACATAGTCATATTGAACAGTTTTTGTATCGCATCAGTCGTCCAAAATATCATGCTGAACAAATTTTAATCACACCACTCGTCCAAGATAGTCATACTGAACAGTTTTGAATCACACCACTCGTCCAACTTAGTCTTACTGAACAGTTTTGTATCCCAACACTCGTCCAACATAGTCACTGAACAGTTTTTTATCACAACACTCGTCCAACATAGTCATACTGAACAGTTCTTTATCACACCACTCGTCCAACATAGTCATACTGAACAGCATTGTATCACACCACTCGTTCAACAGTCACTGAACAGTTTTGTGTCACACCACTTGTTCAACGTAGTCTTACTGAACAGTTTTGTATCACACCACTCCTCCAACACAGTAATACTGAACAGATTTGTATCACACCACTCGCCCAACATAGTCATACTGAACAGTTTTGTATCACACCACTCGTCCAACATAGTCATACTGAACAGCTTTGTATCACACCACTCGTTCAACAGTCACGGAACAGTTTTGTGTCACACCACTCCTCCAACATAGTCTTACTGAACAGTTTTGTATGACAACACTCGTCCAACATAGTCATACTGAACAGTTATGTATCACACCACTCGTCCAACATAGTCATATTGAACAGTTTTGTATCGCATCACTCGCCCACCAGTGTTACGGAACAGTTTTGTATCGCACCACTCGTCCAACGTAGTCACACTGAACAGTTATGTATCACACGACTCGTTCAACATAGTCACTGAACAGTCAACAGTCATATTGAACAGTTTTGTATCGCATCATTCGTCCAACATATCATGCTGAACAAATTTTAATCACACCACTAGTCCAAGATAGTCATACTGAACAGTTTTGTATCACACCACTCGTGCAACATAGTCATACTGAACAGTTTTGTATCACACCACTCGTCCAACATAGTCACTGAACAGTTTTTTATCACAACACTCGTCCAACATAGTCATACTGAACAGTTTTTTATCACACCACTCGTCCAACATAGTCATACTGAACAGCATTGCATCACACCACTCGTTCAACAGTCACTGAACAGTTTTGTGTCACACCACTTGTCCAACGTAGACTTACTGAACAGTTTTGTATCACAACACTCGTCCAAGATAGTCATACTGAACAGATTTTTATCACACCACTCGTCCAACATAGTCATACTGAACAGTTTTGTATCACAACACTCGCCAATCACAGTCATACTGAACAGTTTTTTATCACACCACTTGTCCAACATAGTCATACTGAACAGCATTAGATCACACCACTCGTTCAACAGTCACTGAACAGTTTTGTGTCACACCACTTGTCCAACGTAGTCTTACTGAACAGTTATGTATCACACCACTCGTTCAACATAGTCACTGAACAGTCAACATAGTCATACTGAACAGTTTTTTATCACACCACTCGTCCAACATATCATGCTGAACAAATTTTAATCACACCACTCGTCCAACAGTCATACAGTACAGTTTTGTATCACAACACTCGTCCAACATAGCCATACTGAACAGGTTTTTTATCACACCACTCCTCCAACATAGTAATACTGAACAATTTTGTATCACACCACTCGCCCAACATAGTCATACTGAACAGTTTTGTATCACACCACTCATCCAACCTAGTCATACTGAACAGCTTTGTATCACACCACTCGTTCAACAGTCACTGAACAGTTTTGTGTCACACCACTTGTCCAACGTAGTCTTACTGAACAGTTTTGTGTCACAACACTCGTCCAACATAGTCACTAAACAGTTTTGTATCACACCACTCCTCCAACATAGTAATACTGAACAGTTTTGTATCACACCACTCGCCCAACATAGTGTTACTGAACAGATTTGTATCGCACCACTCGTCAACATAGTCACTAAACAGTTATGTATCACACCACTCGTCCAACATAGTCATATTGAACAGTTTTGTATCGCATCACTCGTCCAACATAGTCATGCTGAACAAATTTTAATCACACCACTCGTCCAAGATAGTCATACTGAACAGTTTTGTATCACAACACTCGTCCAACTTAGTCTTACTGAACAGTGTGTTATCACACCACTCGTCCAACATGGTCATACTGAACAGTTTTGTATCACACCACTCGTCCAACATAGTCATACTGAACAGCATTGTACCACACCACTCGTTCAACAGTCACTGAACAGTTTTGTGTCACACCACTTGTCCAACGTAGTCTTACTGAACAGTTATGTATCACACCACTCGTTCAACATAGTCACTGAACAGTCAACATAGTCATATTGAACAGCATTGTATCACACCACTCGTTCAACAGTCACTGAACAGTTTTGTGTCCCACCACTTGTCCAACGTAGTCTTACTGAACAGTTTTGTATCACACCACTCGTCCAACATAGTCATACTGAACAGTTTTGTATCACACCACTCGTCCAACATAGTCATACTGAACAGCATTGTTTCACAAAACTCGTTCAACAGTCACTGAACAGTTTTGTGTCACACCACTTGTCCAACATAGTCATACTGAACAGTATTGTATCACACCACTCGTTCAACATAGTCACTGAACAGTTTTGTGTCCCACCACTTGTCCAACGTAGTCTTACTGAACAGTTTTGTATCACACCACTTGTCCAACATAGTCATACTGAACAGTTTTGTATCACACCACTCGTCCAACATAGTCATACTGAACAGCATTGTTTCACAAAACTCGTTCAACAGTCACTGAACAGTTTTGTATCGCACCACTCGTTCAACATAGTCACTGAACAGCTTTTTATCACACCACTCGTCAAACGTAGTAGTTTCGTATCACACCACTCGTCCAACATAGTCATGCTGAACAGTTTTATATCACACCACTCGTTCAACATAGTCACTGAACAGTTTTTTATCACACCACTCGTCAAACGTAGTAGTTTCGTATCACACCACTCGTCCAACATAGTCATGCTGAACAGTTTTATATCACACCACTCGTTCAACATATCTTATTCACATTGCGGTTCGCAGAAATTTGCACAGTTGTTCTCCTATTCGAATTCATATGCAGGTAGATTGTCGGCAAAGGTCACAAAATTCTTATTAATTTCACGATCCGTCGAAAGAAATACCGAAGAATATGTCTAATTCGACAAAACATTGTTCTGGCAAAGTTGCAATTTTTTCAACAATGCACTACCGTCACCATTGTGACAGAGACTGTATCTCAATTTGTTTTATATGCTCCAAAAAGACTAATTAATTTGAACGCACCTCGGACATTACTCAAGTCTTTAAACCGTTGACTAATTAAGGGAAAAATAATTAAGGTATATGTACATGTAACACTATCCAATTTAAAGTCTCTGATTACTTACCTCGGCTTGTACGACACTAATATCATCATCTAACCATCCGCTTCATTTCTGGAAATATGAGGCTCTATTTCAGCATTATAAATTCGCTATAAGGGGGCGTGGTTAATTGTAGTCCTACGGCTCTTCACCTCAAACACACTGAATGTCTCTATTACACACACAATATTCTGAAGTATTCTACATGTTAGAGGCACTATAGTAACTTTCGCAATTTTATTTTTATAACATCGTACTGCCCATCACGCAGAATGAATCTGCCTTTCTCGCGCAGCAAATCGATTTATGATAAGACAGTAAGTCCCCGTTTGAGTGCCATTAAGGTGGGAAGTCCGAACCGACACCTCAGACACATGTCCTCATACATTAAGCTGTAGAGCGACACATCAGTCACACGTCCTAATACATTAAGGTGGAGACTGAGATCTCAGACACAGGTGACTGGTCCTAACTCAGTCCACAGGCCTTCAACACAAGAGTTTGGGGTTGGGAGGGGGTTGGGGGGGTTGCAGTAGGGTGATGTGTTGAAATATGGTGTCTCTATACAAAACCTAATGCTTTATATAAAAATACACCATGGTGTGAAAGGCACTTTGGGTGAAACGAGAAATAAACGGTTCATCTCCAAACAAAATACATCAGTTTATGCTGCAACTGTCACTCTATATATTCCCGTCGTCAAATTAGTAAATTTATGCAATAATATACATTTGCCGGGCGATTCAAAATCCAACGTAACTGTCCGTTCATCCTGGCACACAGATATGATGGCCCGCTTCTTTCTCAATTCTGATTGGTCAGTCGCGACCGGCCTCCGGCAAGAGAGGTCATACACTGATCAGCTGACCAGTCAGAATTGAAACAAGCAGCCAGAGGATGCTAGGTCCCCCGACAAAATGGCAGCAATATTTAGAAGCGTTGTCAGTCTCCGGGGATAACTGCTACTTCATAGGCGCAAGAAGCAGAGGGTCTTGCCGCCTCCACAGGTTTTGAGATCAACTCAGAATGGCTGAATGTTGATTGCTGCTGTAATATACACGCGGTGTAGCACGAAAATTATGTAACCGAAATTGTGTAAATTATGAAGATTATGTAATCCCAAGCGACATCTCATGGCATATTATCTGCAAACCAAATTTGACCAGAATCTGAAGGCGTCCTCAGCCTATTGCCCGGAAACCAAATTTAGGCTTTGCCACAAGGTGTCACCCCCTGCAGGTGCAAGCGGACAAAACGCAATCCCAAAAGCCATCTCATGGCATGGTATCGGCATATGAACTTTGAGAAGTATCTGAAGAGGGGTCCTCAAGTTATTACCTGGAACCAAATTTAGATTTTGCCACCAGGTGGCACCACCTGTAGGAGGAAGTGTGCGAAACGCAACCCAAAGTGACATCTTATAGCATATGAATACCAAATTTGAGAAGAATCTGATGAGCAGTTGTCAAATTATTGGTCGGAAACAAATTTAAGATTTTTCCACCAGGAGGTGCCACCTGTAGGCAGAAGCGGACGAAATACAACCCCAAGTGACATCTCATGTCATGGTATCTGCATACCAAATTTGAGAAGTATCCGACGAGGGTCCTCAAGTTATTGCCCGGAAATCAGATTTAGATTTTGACACCAGGTGGCGCCACCTCTAGGCGCAAGTGGGCGAAATGCAATCTCAAGCGACATCTTATGTCACGGGACATTCATACCAAATTTAAGAAGAATCCGATTGGCGGTTCTCAAGTTATTACCGGGAAACAAATCTGTGATTTTGTCACCAGGTGGTGCCACCGGTGAGTGCAAGTGAGCGAAAGACAATCCCAAGCAACATCTCCTGGCATGGTAAATGCATGCCAAATTTGAGAAGAATCGGATGAGCGTTCACATGTTATTACCCAGAAAGGTAGGGTACTTCAAAAGAATTCGACTAAGTGTTTCTAAGTTATCGCTTGCAGCACAGAAGAATGGAATGAACCCCAGTGGCGCCACCTCCTGGCAGATTTTGCTGAAACGCAACACCAACCGACATTTTGTCGCAAGGAATGCATTTGCCAAATTTCGGAGGAATCCGACAAAGCATTTGGGAGTTATCGCTTGTGAAGTATTAGAACAGACATACACGGACATACATTGTACACGGACATTCACGGACACAAAGAAGCAAGAACCATATTAAAGTCCCCGGTCGCGATGCGGCGGGGGACAAAAAGAAGCGGACCATCATCTCTGTGTACCGGGATGAACGGACAGTTACGTTGGATTTTGAATCGCCCGGTAAACGACGGGAATATATAGAGTGACATTTGCAGAATAAGCTGATGTAAATTATTTTGTTTGGAGGTGAACCGTTTATTTCTCGTTTCACCCAAAGTGCGTTCCACACCGTGGTGTATTTTTATATGAAGCATGGGGTTATGTATAGGGACCCCATATTTCGACACTTCACCCTAATACCACCGCCCACCCCCTTTATTTTTCAATGTCGGGTTCTGGTCATACACCCACACGTAGTATGATATTCTGAGAACATTGTACCGTAAGATAGCCCAAGGATCACGGGGTAACTAATTTCGTCATTGCATTTTTAACGTCATAGAGAGTATGTTATTTCACTTTAATAACTAGGATATTTGTTGATGAAATTGACAGGAATAACCGCCGAGATGTCAGCGTCGGACACAAACTGAACATTATCTCCAGTTTTTCAGCTCCTACAAGTTATTTTTATGACAGGGCGAGTTATTTTTTTTTTCAGGCTGTGATCTAACTGGTACCAGTATCATTATTTGTACATAGACAAATGCATATGTGCGAATATATGGTATTGATTATCTCGGAGATAGTATCAGTTTGTGCGGAGACACTTACAAATGACGTTCATAAAGTTAGACCGCGGTTCGCAGTTCGTTATTCGGGACCAGTCATTCAGCGACTCCTAACAGCGCCCCTAGCAGCGCCCCCTGGCGTCAGATTTGGGATATGAATATGCAAAGATATAGAGCATGACATTCTCTCTTGATATACAGAGTTTGGAGTTCAAAACCCTAAGTAAATAAAGATTTCCATATCTGAGGAAATAATTGCTGGTCTCTTCGAATAATGAACTGCGAACTTCGAACCGCGGTCTAACTTTATGAACGTTTACAAATGTCCCCAGGACCGTACGTTACGATACTTTCGGCTGACCGTCCAGGTTTGCCTCTCTGTTGCGAGAAAGTAACATGGGAAAATGCTTTCGGTGAAATGTCACGAGACGAATTCATTCTTTTCAGTATACACATAACAGCATCTTCCACAAAATGTATTGGCTAGATCCCAGTCCTTTGCATGACACATACAGACTTAGGGGCTGTTTTACTTGTTTACCTCATAACGAACGGCTCAGCGATACACGCATGCATATATTACGGCTTTTACAACAGCGTGAACTTTCAACGTTAGCATATTACTTTTAGAATAAGAAAAGATCTCGAATGTTCATTCCATCGCAATAAAGAATTTGTTCGGCAGTATTCTGCTCTTGTCCATCACAGTGGTGAAATGCACACAGCGGAACTGATAGCTAACCTTGGAAAGTACCTTTGCTTCACGAGATTGTGGGTAGCAAAACACAACAACCTTGCAATTAAATGCTTCCCTTTATGGGTGAGTGAGTCTGCATGTTACACGAAACGTGGAGACAGACCGTGTTTATCGTATGGTGACTACAGTACAGTTGGTGTGGTGTTATATAGCGATCCGAACAGAAAAGCGTTGTAGTTTATATTTCATTTCCTTGGCTGGCCTCCTCGTCAAGCGACAAATTGCAAGGAACATCTGTTCGACCAGCCCTTGTTGATTAGAATTACCAAGCTAACTGCTTTCGTTTCTAAAATCATTTAAATTCAATATCTGGTGAAATGCACTGCATCTCGGTTCATCCTTGCCTTGCAAATGTGCAAAATAGAGGAGATTTCTTGTATATTGATCATGTAATAAGGAGAATAGCTCATTCCATATTGAATATACCAAGGCCATAATATATATAATATATTTTATGAATTAAAAGGAGAGGTAATATTGGAAAGTTGCACTCATTCCATGATATTTAGTAAACACAATTCAATTTCATAGTATAGTTAGGCCACCGTGCATTGGTTTCAGCATAGTGATAATGATAAATTGTTTCTATTCTCGGGATAAAAACAAAATATTGGTTGCAACTGTGAAGAATTATCCTTTTTGTCATTTTCCATGATCACTACTGTCGCTATACTAATTCGTTAGTAAAAAGCGGAACATTATTATATGACTGGTGGTTTTGGTTTAGAAAGACGAGATACCGATTTTTTTTTGTCTGCTGCACTGCATATAACATAAAACATTCGCAATATTACGGTTCGT
Organism: Hanleya hanleyi; assembly: GCA_036873755.1. NCBI lineage: Eukaryota > Metazoa > Mollusca > Polyplacophora > Lepidopleurida > Hanleyidae > Hanleya > Hanleya hanleyi. The sequence continues at coordinate 18,942 of JAVTVY010050335.1, forward strand.
ATTTGAGCGTGGGAATTTCAATGATAGGCGTTTACTTTTAGACACATCGTCGATGTTAATTTCAAGGCAGCAAAGACTTTGTCCAACATTGCTCCTTTTCCGTTCTACACTGCAATGTATTTCAACAGACAACAGAATACTATAAAACGCAACAATTAGCAGCACTAAAACCCGAGTAAATTTACTTTCTGATTGCGGCTCGACACACAACAATCATACCGTCACAAACTCATTCTTTGAAAAGGCAGCCGAGTTAAATTTGACGTCGCACTACATGCCGTGCCGGTTGATTTAATTGTTTCATTGTCTGGTCAACTCCATGAACGAATACGGTGGAAATGAACATCACTTGGGGGGGACTAAACATTTGACAACAAAAGACAACGGCTTCTGCTCAAAGACCACGCTCGAATAAGAACCTATAGTAATGGACAAGTGCAATACTGCCGAAAAATGTCTTCATTGCGATGGAATGAACAATCGAAATCCTTTTTTATTCTAAAAGTAATATGCTAATGTTAAAAGTTCACGCTGTTGTAAAAACCGTAATAATAGATAAATGGCAGGAACTAACTTTGAAATTCTCGAAACGAAAAAGAAAAGAAAAAAAATGCCGAAGCAAAATAGTAATACAGACCTCTGAGCTTCACCACGTAAATGCAATTTAATCCTCTTGCCAGGGACTTGTAATCGAGTGAACGTCATTTGAAATTTATAATATACAAATGTCGAATATATTGATAAATTTAAATTCCATCAGAATGTGTTTCAGACAAAGCGTCAATGACGTCTTACCCGTACACAGTGTAACAAAGGAGACACAACAAATAAAGATATCAATATATTCGACATTTGTATATTATAAATCTCAAATTATGTTCACTTGATAATAACCCTCCACCCCCGAACAAACTTTCTGCGCTATCTTGGAAAACACAAAAAATGAGAGCTTATACTCCGTGACTTCATAGTTGATCATATTTGGGTCTTTTTGAGCCTATTCACATACCCCCCCGAGTAGATGATCATGGGTAAATTCAAGATGGCGGCCACGTGGAGTACCAGAAAAATGATGTTTTCGTCATTTTTCTTCAAAATGTCTGCTTTTCTCCGCGATGAAAAGTGGGCAAAAACTATTTTATTTCACATCACACTAATATTTACTAATTTACCACGCAGTTTTCGCGGAGAAGTTGCATAAATGAAAAATTTGAAAAATCCGACAGAAAAATCGACCAAAAAATGCCGTTTTGGAAAATGACGTCACTGTGATGTCATCAAAGCGGCCATCTTGGATTTTTTTACATTTCCTGGTAGAGCTTGGCCCAAGGGCATAGTGTGGTAAGTTTTAACCCCATAGCTCAAAGCGTAAGAAAAATAATTGAGAAGGGGGGGGGCGGAATGGACCCTCCCCAGGCCTGGACAGGTCTCAAAAAGCCCAGGCCAAATGGGGTTAAATATTATTGAAGTATTATCCCACGTAGGAGTCTAAGACAGAACGGTTGTTTCTCATTCACAATTCATCGGTCGACCATGGTATACAGAAACTAAATAACATCAGAAACTACATCTCTTCTTTGTTAGCAGATATCGCGAATACCGGTACCTTCAGGGTGAGTGAGTGAGTAGTAGGGTTTAACGTCGTTTTCAACCTTGTTTCAGTCATATCACGACGGTGCCTACATGTGCCAGAACACGAGAGTGCTCACAGTTCCTATTATCCTGGACACTGATCAGCCCAGCCAGTAGAGCACCCGGTCACCCATCCAAGTATTGACCGTTGCTTAATTTTGGTGATCTGAGGAGAACCGGTGTGTCCAACGCTATACGCCGTACATTCAATGTATAATCAATTAATTTGTCATTTGTCACAGCGAAATTAATCAAAAGTTCTGAAATACGTCATTATCAACAGACCTGGTAATTACAAAGTTTCATGCCAGAAGAATGTACCCATTTCGATATCTTGCCAAACTTACCCGCTTCACTGTGGAGATATGCCGACTTGATAATCTTTTGGCAGCTGATGGGTTATTGACACATCTGATATCTAACCAGGAGCCGAGTCTTATGATAGCTGATTACCCATAGCTGATCTAATATATTAGAAGGACGAATCTGGGGATTTATTCGGTATGACGTAATGTCCTAAACTGGAACAAATTTATGGTTATGAAGATCCACGCAGCTGTATACCAGACATATATGAAAAGGATCGGTTGCATAATAATGAAAGCCTGTAGACCCAGGGTTACCAAAGACATATTTCTTAGAACATTTCGTTTCGCAATTGCTTGAACTTCATCACTATCGATCGAAGATCGTTCTTTTGTCTTTGTGACGTCATCAACATGTGTGTGTATGTTCTCGGGAACGTTTCAAGCAAACATCAACGCTCTCAATTTCTACAGAAATGCATCGTTCAGTGTTTACAATCGTTCCAGGTGATTATCTAATACAATCGCGATTGTGAGAAACGTCAGTCAGAGATAATAATGATACACAAGTTACTTTGTGAACTTTAATCAATACATAAGTGGGCTGCACGTATATATAATGCTGCATCGATAAACATGACGAACGTGCCGAACTTCCAATAGCACTTCACATCGAAACTGAGATGTCAATATTTGTCTATGTTGATCAATGATGCAACGGGCGTTGTGTGGAAGTGCTTCTTTTCTTATTTATACTATTAATAGAGCCGGCCTGAAATGTTCTTCTGTATGTCTGTATGCCTGTCACAGATAGCGTCCGTTGAAACCCCTGAAATAGTCTAGTCAATAAGTAAAACAAGCAGCCAGAGGATGCTAGGTCCCCCGCCCAAATGGCAGCAATATCTTTTAGCATTGTTGGTCTCAGGGGATATACATGAGGAAGGCAACTGCTGCTTCATAGGCGTTGGATGCGGAAGGGTCTTTCTGCCTTCCCAAGATCAACTCAGAACGGTTGACTGAAAGTTGATTGCTTCTGTAATATAGTTTCCATGCAGTGAAGCATGGAAATTATGTAACCGAGAAGCAACCCGAAGTGAAATCTCAAGGCATTATCTGCAAACCAAATTTGACGAGAAGCTGAAGGCATCCTCAACCTATTGCCCGGAAACAAAATTTTAAATTTGCCACCAGGTGTCGCCACCTGTAGGTGCAAGTGGGCGAAACGCAATCCCAAGCATCATCTCATGGCATGGTACATGTATTAGCCTATAGTATTGGACCCTTCTACGGAAGGCCAATGATCGACTGATGCAGCAACAACAACATTTTCCCAGTTAGACGGCAGATTTTGAAATCGAAAACGAGGCCGCGCTATGTCATCAGTCAACTGAGACAGTCACGTGGTTGTGTATGAAGATTGGGGTGGCTCCTATAAATAGTGATCCAATAAAAATACTCGTATTAGTTCAAAATGGCGGGGTCGAATGACCAATCACTGAAGGGGAGACTGCTGGAACAATACGCTGACACTGTCTGTTAATATCCTGATTTAACAGAGAGTTCTACAGTCAAGGTACATGTATCAGCATATGAACTTTGGGAAGAATCTGAAGAGGGGTCTTCAAGTTATTGCCCGGAAACCAAATTTAGATTTGTAGGCACAAGTGGGCGAAACACAATCCCAAGCGATATCTTATGGCATATAAATACCAAATTTGAGAAGAATCCGATGAGCAGTTGTCAAATTATGTCCACTAGATGTCGCCACCAGTATGCAGAAGCAGGCGAAATACAATCCCAGGGGACATATCATGGCATGGTATCTGCATACCAAATTGGAGAAGAATCCGATGAGCGAAATCAAATTTCGATTTTGACACGAGGTGGTGCTACCTGTAGGCGCAAGTGGGCGAAATGCAATCTCAAGCGACATCTTATGTCATGGTATTACCCGTCATATAGTCCAGTAGTGGTGGGTGATAGCACACCTCTCCATCGAGTCCACTCTGTCGAGGACCGCTTCTGTGAACTCTTTCAGGATCTGGCGTCGCCCCTCGTTGTCGTCGCCATCTCCAAACATGGACCGAACCACTGCTTGGTAACCCGCGAGTGAATTAACCACGGTCGCATGCTGTAAAATGCGAGTCGCATAGGGATGGGTCTCCGTCACGGCTCTGCAACAGTAGGAATGGGTGTGTGGGGTCCAGAGGGACGTGTTTTATAGACCACGTTACACATGCTCGCCTATACGTAGCTCTACGGGTGTAGTCCGTGATAAGTACTTTTCTGATTGGTTAGTCCAAAAAAGAGCAACAACAACAAAGATTACAGGTCAATCCTTTCATTATCCCCTCCATCACAGCACATCCACGCCTGGGGAACCGCTATGGGTGTGTTTGTAATTCACTTATGCTATTGTCCGTGTATTCAGAAGTTCATTGTGCTGTTCTCAGACTGCTCTTGCCCAATCAGAAGTCGACCCTCAGAATAAGTATGTCATGTTGAAGGATGGAACACAAACTGTCTACGTCTTTCGGATTGATGGGGATCAACTGACGGTGGAGTCTGAAGACTCGACTGCAATGCTGGCGTTCATGGCTGGGTGGATTATGGACCGACCGTTGATGTCACCGTAAATTATCCTTACGATTAAATGACTTCCTGCAGATCGAACATGCATACTCGCCAACCGCACCTTGAAAAGTAAACTCATGGACGGGTTCGTCAACCCTCACGCGTGCATGTCCATGGATTACACGTTAGTGAGATCTCAACTGGCTGTGCAAGCGTGTAAAGAACTTGGAGCAAGTAGTACAGGGTACAGGGTACAGACACCTCCACCACCACCATCATCAAACCATCACCACCACCACCACCACCACCATCGGGCGTCTACGCCCGGTGGTGGTGGTGGTAGCTCCCATGTGGCAGAACTCTTGGATCGGAGCGCTTGGAGCCCAGAGCTCGTGGAGCTCGGAAGTGACGTCATCGCACGCATGCGCGCGTACCTGTGGTGCAACCTGTACCTTATAACCCGTACGGTATAGGGTACACCAGGGTGCGGGTGCGCCACAGGTACACGCGTCGACGCCCGGTGGTGGGGGTGGTGGTGATGGTGGTGGTGGTGGTGGTGGTGGTTTGGTGGTGATGATGGTGTGGTGTCTACCCTGTACCACTTGCTCCAAGTCCTTTACACGCTTGCACGACTTACAACTCCATGAGTCTACCATCCACGACGCTACTGCCCAGTACACCTTCGAGACCTGTGGGGATACATCTAATCGCCTGGATAATTTACACCGCCATGAACGGTGTCTCCATGGGTAGCCCAAATACCTTTCTTCACACCCCTAAAATGCCCACTTTGGCTAC